>CATQJL010000001.1:67195608-67236364 GCA_958299035.1 Cylicocyclus nassatus
AAGCAGTGGTATCAACGCAGAGTACTCCGACTTGCTGATTACAAAACTCATATCTGCTTAGCAAGATAGCTTTCTATTAGGGTTACGACGAGTAAAATTTGGGAAAACAAGATTTTTTTTTTACAATTTAACAGCCTTTCTATCTTCATTAGAAAGACGCCTGTCACTACTTTTTAGCGCTCCATAATCTACAGAATAAGTACTTTCGAGCGGTCCTTGCTGGAGTCTGTTAGGGGCAATCGCGCTGTTTTACACCTTTGTGAAAAGACGTCCACAGAGATTTGAAAATACTGAAATCGGAATATCAAGGACATGCCGTATATCGAAAGATTTGCCTTGATGAGCTGAGCACAGTGCTCCTTTCGGATTCAAAATATATTCATTCCGAAGGATTTTACGGCGAGTAGGATTTGGAAACTCATAATTTTTCCGAAATTCACCAACGCTTCTATCTGTTTTGGAAGACAGTCTGCAACTACTTTTGAACGCACGATAACCTACAAAAACAGTACTATCGAATAGTGCTTACTGAAATTTTTTATATTGATAGACGCTGCGTTACATCCTTGCGAAAGGTCCTCCACAGAAAAAAATTCGAGAAAACTGAAAACGAAATATCGAGGGCATGCCCTATAACAAAAGATTTGCCTCGACGAGCTGAACACATTGCTGCTTTCGGATTCAGAATATATTTATTACGAAGGAAGTTATGGTGTTGCGTATTCTGCGTGATTCCCATGATTCCGCGGATCCTGGAATGTCGCCAACTTCCCGGAATAACACGGACTTTGGCGGAATTCCCGGAATTTCGCGAAGTTCACGGAATTTTGCACATTCTGTGAACGTATTGTAATCTTGAGCAGATTTTAGAGCAAATTCGGACAGAGTGACTCTCTACCATACTCTTACAGAATATTTACTTCGTGTCATTAGCGAGAAATCAATGGCATTATTGTTATCAGCACAATGAACAATCCAACCAAACAAAAATCTGCGACATCAAGCGAAAATTTATTGTCTACCGTATAACTATCGTACCCTGCAGACTGTGGCATTCTATATACTAGGTAATGCTCTTGCAGAGCTGAATCGAAGAGTGTCCTCGAATTCGGAATTCGTCCATTCTGAAGCGAGATACGGCGATGCGAGCGCGGATTTCGACGGATTCTAGTGGAGTGTGGCGCACTCTGCCGCACTCCGGCGCACTGCAGCGCACTCCGACAGACTCTAGTGGAGTGTGGCGAACTCTGCCGCAATCTGGCGCACTGCAGAGCACTCCAGCGACTTTTTTGACGAATTGTGAGCGGTATCGTATTTGTGGCCCTGGTTCAAAGTTGTTGGCCATAAATAGGGCCATTGGATTGATGATATTCATCGAGAAGCGTATTCACCGAATCCATAAAAAGTGCCAATTGTACTCATGAGTACATAGCGGTAATGCTTCGGACATCGCGATAGGTGACGAGAGTGCCACCAAAGGTGGCTGTAAACATGTTTTCTTTGATCTTTTTGCATCTCCTTTTCGTACTTTCTTTCCCTTCATGAATGACAAAAGTTTACAAAGCTCAAAAATGAAAGGGGTCCTATGTCAGATTAGTGATGTAGGGAGAGAAACAGCTTCCGCTATCGCATGGCGTATTAAAGCAATCAAAGTAATAGGTTTTCGATGGAATATTCCATTATCCATACTGCAATTCTCTTCTTACTCAAAGATTTCTTGCGTGATAACTTGCCAAGCAAGAACTAATTTGATACTGTTCAGGTTTCCTATATGAAATAGCAATTGATGATCCTGCACTAATCTTTCCATCTCATCTCTTCCGTATGACATCAATCATTTGGTGAGCCGTCAAATTTGTGAAGGACGAAAAAGGGCATTTTAACCCATAGTAATCCATAAAGCGACTGTGAAAGTTAACAGATCGTAGTTTGCTAAGCAATCAATTACAAGGTGTTCCAAAAGCCTTTGAGCCCAGTATTCTTAATTATAAGTCTACGAAACAACATGGATATATGAATTAGAGCATGTAGCTTGTGAAAAATCTACAAAACAACAACGTACACTCAGATTTTGAGAAATGCTTCTTTGGCCTTCACATAGGCCCTAAGACGCATGTGATAATCATGTATCGCGGCGGATAGTAGTTAACGTCGAGATAAACACCTTCTAAAGCAAGCGTCCCAGGCTGCCCAGAATCTAGTGAATAGAGCAAGCCTTGCTTTTTATGACTAATCACAAAGAAAAGTCAAGGGCTCTTTACCCGCCGACTGAAAGCACGACAGTCTGACAAGTTTATATGTGATTAGCAAAACCGTCAAATGTAGCTGTAAAATGTAGCTGTCAAGTTCTTGAGAATATTAAGATATCCTGAATTTGGCATACTCGGAAATTTATAATGATATTTCGGTAAAATATGCAGGTCTTACAGCTTAAATTAGCGACTCGAATAATTGCAACTGAAAGTATCGCAAAAGCTTAAAAGGCAAAGAGCTATTTCTGTTTGAATGATGGGCACGTATCCACTGACTTGATCTCAAATAGTAGTAAGACTCGCCTGTAGGAACAATTTCTTGAGAGTGTAGAATGCAAACAGTATGATTTTTTGTGGAATTATCAACAGTTAAACAAAGGACTCATGTACGCAAAATTTGCTATCTCAGAAACTAGGCTCAAATTTTTTTGGGGCTAGCTGTAATCAGATTTGTTCCTTCTTTACCTAGGGAGGTGAGAGGATTAATATAGGCAGGAGTGAGAGTCTACAGCGCAGCTCCATTCGAAGTATATGAGAGAGGTAGTGGTGTAGATTGGCGTTCAAAAAATGCTAAGACATTTGAAGATATTCTTCTGTCAATTCGTTGCGTTCTTCTCTATCTTCTTATACAGGCCGTAAAACAAGGTGTTGAAACAAGCCAACTCACTTTGTTTTAACAAACCAACTCACTTTGTTTTACGTATCCAAGATCCTATAGAGCTCATCTTGACTATGCTGAATAAGAACTGAATCAATGGCTCAAAATATAAGTTTGCAAAATATGCTATCAAGAGTACGGAGACCAGTAATGTAGTTGTTAAAGTAGGTCTCAGAAAGAGAGTATGATTTGTTACACCAAACATTTGTTTCATATAAATGGGACTAGAAATAGAATGAGTGGTCAATGAGAGCGGGAGGATGAGTGTAGGTTGGGTTGGGCAATGAAATGGGAGATTCACTAATCTAGTTTATTTTCTTTGTGTGGTATGTTTGGGCTCTCTGTGTGCCTTTACTATGTTTTCTCATTTGATTTCTTGATGCCATCATGTGAACTACTGATAATCGCTTTTTCAACCCGGAGTTGGCAGGAAGGCCACGCATCCGGTCCTGTTCAAGCCACGGAACCAGAATGCGAGTATTATGGATCGCATACTGCTGCCCACGTACACTTTGAACTCAAGATCATTCTGCCAATGAGAGAAGTTTGCAGATTAATTTTCTTTCTTCCATAAGCTTCTTCCATAAAATTAAGAATTATGATTTGTCAGGTACAGCTGGTTCTAGTTTTGTAGTCTTAATCATGTTATAAGTCATCGCTCTGAAAATTAAAAATGTACTCTCATTCGAATTGCTTCCGTCTCTAGAACTAGATCTGATTATTCAAATCAGTAAAGACTATGTCAAAATGTTACATTCTTTGCTATGATATTTTCACTGTTGCGTGTGCTGTAAGGGACCGTACAGTGGCATATGCGAATTCTCGTGTCAAAAGTATTTGTGAGCCATTTTATATCAAAACGTTGGTTTTGCATTCTAGAACGACAAGCGGAATATGTTACGTAAATGTGTTTATTGCTTCGCAACAGCTCACAGAAATCTCACTTTTAACCTCATCTCCAATTTACCTAAAATTCAATTACATATTGGGTAACTTGACCGATTTTATAATTCCTCTTTCTTTGCTCTCGACTCGTTCCTTTCGGAAGAAAATAATCTAATAAAGTCATTTAGAACAAGTGTGCTGCCATCAAAAAATGAGCCAAAGTGCGGCCTTACAAATTTTGAAAGGAAGAGTACTTTTCATGAAAATGGAAAATACTTTTTCCCTCCATAACTCTCGACAGCGATGAACGTGAAGAATACGATTGTGACACTTGTGAGAAATTGAAATGGATTCCATACTGGAGGGCAGTCTTTTTGCTTAGATCAACATAACCTGCAATCTAATCGAATTCACAAGGAAAATCCTCAGTTCAACAAAATAAACTTTGAGGAATTAGACTATTAAAGCAAACGCGGCATGCAAGTTCAAAGTTGAAAATTTCTCTGAACGACCTTCACTGACAATCACAGACAGGTGCACGTTTGATTTTTCGCTAGTTAGTTGCAAGTTTCAAGGTTGTTGTTCATGTCATAACAAATTCGGAAGGTTGCGTACGCTCCACTTTTGAGTGATCTCTAGGTTCCACTTGAAGCTTATCAATCAAAGATGGCCGTCGGTATGAAGAACATTCGAATAACGATTGAGATCGTCTCAATATTGTTTTTGTTGATGGCCGAAATCACAAATGGTTCAAACTACATGAGAGCACGTAGAGAAGAAACGTTATATATAAATAGCATCATTCAAGCGTCTGCTGACGATGCTGCGGTTGTTTTTATTCATATTACTATTCGCTAGTGCACTATGCATGACAAACTTCATGGGCTTGTAAGCATTTGCCTTCACATTTTTTTCTGATAGTCCATTCACTCAAATAAATCGTATTTAGGGCACTGCCGTCACTTGAAGAGTGGCTCAAAGGTGCTCCCATAATAGGTCCAGCAGCTCCAGAAGGACATGGAGGAGCAGAAGCAGGAGGAGCAGTAGGAGCAGCAGGAGGGGGCTGCTGTTGTTGTGCTCCTGCTGCAGCGCCACCTCCTCCGCCTCCACCTCCGCCTTCAGTTGGAGGATGTTGTTGCTGTTGTCCATGTGCACCTGCTCCGGTTCCAGCTCCTCCGCCTCCACCACCACCACCTCCACCACCACCTCCCCCACCCCCACCTCCACCACCTCCACCACCTCCACTACCTCCACCTCCACCGCCAGCTCCGGTACCAGTAGCACCCGCAGCACAACCAACGATTTATGTAGTTGTGCCGAAAGTGATTTATGCACCTGCACCAGCACCCGCGGCACCACCCCCGCCACCACCACGTCCACCCCCACCGCCACCTCCACCTCCGCCACCGCCAGCGCCAGCGCCAATTCCCGATTGTGTAGGACCCATACCTTCTTGCACTGCAAGTGAAGGAAATGGTGCAGTGTCAGCGCCGGTCAGCGATTCAGCAACAGAGGAATCAAGCGCGGGTAAAGGTGGATATCGTTTCTTCTCAAATAGAAGGAGATATTCTAAGAAACACACAAGATTTCCAAAAAGGAAGATTATATTTCGTGATTTTCGGACACGATCATAACTTTTAATTATGGTTATATTTTTGTACAATTGGCGACGTAGAACATTCCTTCATTCTTACAGGTACATTTTTTCGTCTCAAATAAAGTTCAAATAATTTCCCCTGTTTTCTCATCATTTACGCATTCGTTTTGATGCATATTTCCTTCTCAAATAAAAGTTTATTTCAGTTTTTGTTAAATGACTTTTACTAGAACTCCTACGTAGACTACAATATTCCTGAAGTGCGAGATAGATTACTCTATGCGGTGAAATACAGACATAGATACACTGAGAGAAAGCTAGGAATGACAAATGCAATAATAAAATGAAACGTACAACGATCATAGTGCAGAATATGACCACAATCAAAGTAGTGTAGAGAAAGAGGGCGTTCGCTGGTGTGTAGTCAAACAAATATACAGATAAGTAGCTCTGTGCGACGTTGTCAATGGACGATAACACGAAAACGAATAAACGATGCCGCAATCCGGCGGAGTCCGCCGCAGTCCGGCGACTTTTTTGACGAGTATGAGCGGTATTGTATACTAGGCCGGTGCAGTTTTGTCATTTTGCATTCACTCGCAAATTCCGTAAAGTAAAGGTAAACCAACACTCCAAGGTGTATCCAATGCAGAATTTCTTTGCCTTTCCAGTGCTATATTTCTCATTGTGACTTAGAAAAGCAAGCAGGCAGGTTTTCCGACAGATACGTGAGAGGTGGAGGCGAAGTTACGAGCTTCCGTGAATACGTTGCAGTTATCTCACCATATCTCTGCAAAAAGACCCTATACTTGACAGAGAACACGATTTTCATAAGCAGCGTGTTCGAAAACCTCTATGAGCGGAGTTTCCTTTCAAACCAAGGTCATCAAAATTTCGACCAAAATCCACCGGCCAGCTTCAGAGCGTAAAAAAAAGAAAAATGAAATCACCCGAATATCTCGGAAAACTTGTTCATAAGGGTTATCCGACCTGATGATTACAAAACTCACATCTGCTTAGCAAGATAGACTCGTATTGTAGGGTTGCGACGAGTAGAATTTGGGACAACAAGATTTCCTTACGATTTACCAGCCTTTCTACCTCCATTGGAAAGATGCCTGTGACTACTTTTTAGCGCTACGTAATCTACAGAAAAAGTACTATCGAAAGGTCCTTGCTGGAGTCTACTAGGGGTAATGCGCGCTGCTTTACACATTCGCGAAAAGACGTCTACAGAAAGATTTGAGAATTTTGAAATCGGAATATCAAGGATATGCTGTATATCCAGGGTCAAGCAAGGGGTGTGGCACACGATCGCTGGTTACGACCCCCCCCCCCCCTGATTGCTGTCTCAATAAGACCCCCCCCCTGAACTATACACTTAAGATAGCATTACTTGAAGTCTCTGTCAAACATAATGGGCAACATATCCATAATTAGCATGTCAAATAACCCCTGTAGACAAAGTGTGGGCGAATTGTGAAGATTCAAGATACTAGGCTACCTAAGTGAAATGGTCAAATTCCAACATAGTTAACTTTTTGTTCTTTCTTCTTAAGCCATACACGAGATTGGTAATCGATTTATTTGATCCACGGCTAACGTTTCGGCAGATCGCCTCCGTCAGAGCCTGTAAGGGACAATACGATTTGCACCCAATTCGAACCGGCACCTCCACAGCTGAACAGACGAAATGCTAGACCTCGTTTTCAATCACTAGTTCAGCTGCACGGTCAAGCACGTACCCTTTGGATTACGCTGATACTCCTCTTCAGAGGAAAAGTTGGGTCACGTCGTCCGGTGACAGAGAAAGTTTGACTTGTTAGACGTGCATGCAGACCGCTACTTATATACTACCAGATCAGAATAACTGATCTAGATAAGGAGAAAGTTCATGCGTAATCGCTAGGTTTTCCTCTTTTCGCTTCATTCTTGGGTTTCTGGCATGAATCCAGAACGCTTCCAAACACATACGTGCTTGTGTCTGGGATTCATAGGCCAAGATTCTCACAGAAATCTCAAAGTTTGATCCTGCATGTTGCGCTACTCTGTGGGTGCCTAGGGGTGTCGATGTACTTGCCTTATCTCTGCCGTCTATATGCTCTTTGATACGGATACATAGTGGACGCGCTGTTTCCCCTATGTATTCCTCACCGCAAGTCGTGCATGAGATTAAGTAGATGACTCCAGTTGCCATGCAATCCCCTTCTCTGCTTGCAGGGCAGATTATGCAATTCGGGGTGACACAATTGCGATCATACAAGCGATTGCGAACTAAGATGGTTTTCAAGTTGTTTGGCGGTAGTTCAACAATCGTAATCAGATTCTCAAATCCTACTCTTCTCAAGCACTGTCGCAATGATGCACTCATTTCTTTAGATATATATGGGATGCAAAATGTAACTTTTTCAGTAACGTGAGGGGCATTTGCTCGTACGTGATCTCTACTGCTTCTCTTTGTTATTCCTGCATGTGTATATCCATTAGAAGCCGCTATACTACGGGCAAGCGCCATCGATTCTGCCTTTTCTTTCGGACCATTACAGACCAGAGAAGCAGTGCGAAACATGTTGTTGATAACTGCTCTCTTCGTCCATGGCGGATGAGCCGAAAGTGAATGGACTAGAATATTTTTAGTGCTAGGCTTAGGGTACCACTTTGTTGCGTGCGCACCAGAAGTGGTATTTACCTGCACGTTCAAGAATGGCAGCCATTGATCTTTTGGCTTCTCTCTCGTCAATCGTATGTATTGAGATTGCTCGTTCAAGATTTTGAAACACTTATCCATGTCTTCTTGAGAGGCACAGATTACGAAGCAATTGTCAATATGGCGGCAGTATAACAAAGGGCCGCCTAGTACCGGTGCTTCGATTTTCGCCATGTAAGCTATAAGTTTCAAAGGTGAACTAGCTATCCGTTTTTGCACTCAAGACAAAGCACTACTCCTTCTTTGTCCACCTCAGGAATCCCGCTTCAGAAGACCTCCAAACTGTGGAGTTAGAAGCCAACCAAAATCTCGTTTTTCCCATTTTTCGCTTTTGATCGCTGTGCTTTCACCAGATATTATTTAGAGTTAAGAAGACGAGTCAGGCGGCCGCCGCAGCTTTTAAGGGGGTGTGCCGCACCCCATTAACTATGTCAAAAACACAATTTTAACGGACAATATTTAGATGAATCGATAGCCTAAACCTTGTAGATTCCATAGGACTGTTTGGAGCCTGACTCGTCTTCTTAACTCTAAATAATATCTGGTGAAAGCACAGCGATCAAAGGCGAAAATGGGAAAAACGAGATTTCGGTTGGCTTCTAATTCCACAGTTTGGAGGTCTTCTGAAGCGGGATTCCTGAGGTGAACAAAGAAGGAGTAGTGCTTTGTCTCGAGTGCAAAAACGGATAGCTAATTCACCTTTGAAACAAAGTTAACCATGTTGGAATTTGACCATTTCACTTAGATAGCCTAGCATCTTGAATCTTCAGAATTCGCTCACACTTTGTCTACAGGGGTTAATTGACATGCTAATTATGGGTATGATACGACTATCATGTTATCACTATTATCAGATTACCCAACCACGACCCCCCCCCTTTTGACTCCTCAATACGACCCCCCAGGTGTGGCGTGCCGCACCCCACGCTTGACCCTGTGTATATCAAAAGACTTTTTTGATGAACTGAGCACAAAGCTTTCTTCGGATTCAGAATATGTTCATTCCGAAGGAAGTACGGCGAGTAGAATTTAGAAACGCGTGATTTTTCCAAAATTCACACACGCTTCTATTTCTTTTGGAAGACAGTCTGCAGCTACTCTTGAACGCACGATAACCTATGTTACACAGACGCTGCGTTACATCCTTGCGAAAGGACCTCCACAGAAAAAATTCGAAAAAACTGGAAACGGAATATCGAGAGCATACGCATACTGTATATCAAAATATTTGCCTCGACGATCTGCACACAATTCGAAGCTTCTGGATTCGGAATATATTCATTCCGAAAGAAGTTATGGCGTTGCGTATTCTGCGTGATTCGCATGGTTTCGCGGATCCTGAAATGTCGCGAACTTCCCGGATTATCGCGCACTCTGGCGGAAATCCCGGAATTCCGCGAAGTTCACGGAAATTTTGACATTCTGTGAGCGGTATTGTGATCTTGAGCAGATCTTAGAAAAATTCGATCAGAGTGGCTCTCTACCATACTCCTATAGGATATTGTCTATGTGTCATCAGCGACAGATCAATGGTAATAATGTTATCAGCACACTGAATTCAACCAAAATAATAATCGATAATTCTGAAAACTAATATTGTATTCGGAATCCCCATGCTCACTTACCCCCTGTGCCAACTCCCGGCCCCGTAGGTGAACTCTACAAAAAAAAATTGATAAAAATCGATATAATCGATATCGATCAATGACGAAAAGTAGCCTATGACACCCGCCGGGGCCCGAAGTGTACGTGTGCCAAGTTTTGTCCGGATCGGTTCAGAAATGGAGTTTCCTATTCGGAACATACGTACACACAATCAGACATACAGACAGACAGACATACAAACAGACGTTCAGCTTCATATGTAAGATGATGCGTCTCGCCGAGCTGAATTGAACTGTGACCTCGGATTCAGAATTCGTTCATTCTGAAGCGAGATATGGCGATGTGACGATCATTCCGACGGACTCTAGTGACAAGTCGGCACATGACTGACATGCTCTAACGTGTTCCTTCACTCATGTTCAGAAATCGAAGATATAGGGTGGCCAGTCAAGTAATGTATTTTTTCCATGATTTTTCACTTTTTGCTGGAGTCAGACTCAAATCTAGCGAGTTCAACGCGAGCTACACATCCACACAAGCTTGGTTTTTGACAACAAAACAGGAATTTTTAATTTCCGAATGGTGGATCAGTTTCACAGGTCTAGAGCAAAATGAAGGCAAAACTTATGTATATGAGAAGGCAAAAAATTGATATTTGTGCCAAAATGATTCTCCAATTTTCTCTCATTACAGTAATTTTGTGGATTTCATGCTTAGTTGTTATGGGAAATCTACACTGAAACTCCAACTTCCGCTTATGGAGCGCGAACAATGCTATTCCAAGCACTTTCCTGCGATCGCATTGTTCAAAGGGAAATGATACGCGATCCGTTCAAAAGGTGTGTTCTCACTCCTCGGCATCATATCCAATTCGATCCGGGTTCAACACGATCTTTAGTGAGTTTGATTCCTCCATTCGCTTTGTTGTCACATATAGCTTACGGGTATCCATCTCATAGTTTGAATTTTAGACATGCTTCCTACACTTTTCCTCCTCTCTTTGCTATCATTGGCAAATGCTCTCTTCTTCGGTTGTGGATGCAGGTATGTATAAAATATACATTCTTGACGAGAATTCTATTCATTTCATCTTAAACAACAAATTAAACGAAAACAGAACATAATCAAGTGTTTCTAGAAAGTTTTGCAATGTCATTTATGCCTCACAATATTGAGACGCAAATTAAGTATGGTTATACCAGGTGTCCCAAAAACTTGTACTGAACGTTTGATCTCTGGGAACTTTCTTGTACAGGAAGCTTTCGCCTTTCTTCAAACATTATGCTGTAGAGCTGACTTCAACGTAGAGTCATAGTATGGAGCGAATCAATGCTCTTCTTTGCTGTAAGATTACGGTAGGAATTCTGGAAAGGGTTTTGAGCCATTGCAGGCCCCAATCCGCCTCAGAAATCGAATTTAACAACCTAAACTCTTATATCGGCTAATCAGAGCCGCTGACGCCAAATATGAACTTCGCACTTTACCAGTGTTTCGTTCATAAATTATGCTACGTAAATCACTATAGGCGTTTTTACAGTGCTCTGTAAATGAGATTACCCCATCAGAAAATTTTGAAACTGTAAATGTAATAATAAAATTAGCGATCGTGAAAACCCTGATACACTATTTTCCAGGGTCGGTAGTAAACCTATCGAAACTCAGAGTTATAACTCAGAGTTAACTCTGAGTTATCTCTGAGCTAACGCGCAACTTTTTGACCCCCTTAACAGGTGTTTGAACAGATCATATCCGGAAAGCGATGATATGGCAGGATTCTCTTTAACACGTAGTTTATTTCTAGTAGCGCAACATTGTCCAAATCGTCCTGCACAAGAAACAGCGCCACCAAACGCGCAACTAGTGTCTGCGATAACTCTGAGTTTGGTGCGAGTTCCAGTCTATCGTGGAACTCAGAGATAACTCTGAGTTTGGTCAGAGAAAGAGAAATAGTGCGCAAAAGAAGAGGGGCAGCTAAAAAGTCCTCCGGGGTACATTTTGCTCGTAGTTTAAGCAGGCATGATGGGGGTATCGTGGTGCGCAGTGATTTACAAAATTTTGAAATTTTGTAAAAACTTGGCCCAGGGGGTTATTCGGTGCGCTAATCACGCATATGGTACCCATTTTTTACTAAGGGGTCATGTAGAGGTGTTACGGTAGGTTTACGGTAGATGGGAGAAAATCACGAAACTAATTGAGACTTGGTACACTGGGGTTATTCGGGGCGCCGATAAATATGACATGTAGATTATACTGCAGTGTCATCTGACGAGGTTACGGTAGGTTTACGGTAGATGAATTAAAGCGGCGGAATTAGCCGAAATTTGGTACACTAGAGTTATTCGGGATGCAGATTACGGACAATCTATCTGCTAAAACTGGTGACATATGGAACGGTTACGGTAGGTATACGGTAAGTAAGACGGAACCATGGAAGGGCAAACTTTGCCCGGAGGATTTATTCTGTGCGCAAATCCTAATAGTCAATTCTTATCATTGCGTATGCCATCCGCTTTCTCTATTGTTTGAAGCTTTCAGCTGCGCAAAAGACCAATCCTCGTGATGAACCATCACTGCCCGATAGAAATGGAAATGAGTGAGGCTTTGGTATAACTTGTTTTGACCTGCTCAGTGTTAATGGAATGAGTGAGTACATTATGGCAAAGCAATTTTAGGGTTCATGGGTGTGTCATGGTCTAGCGGTTTAGTGATAGGATCTTTACGTTAGACCATACAGGTTCGAGTCCCTACTTTAACGTCGCTTTTGCAGCAAAGTGCTTAACAGCTCCTCAAGGCAAAACTCCGAGCTTGAGAGTTGGAATTCGGAATTACGAAAGCGGAATTCAGAGTTTCAATAAGTGTAACTCAGAGTTTCAAAAACGGAACTCAGAGTTATCTCTGAGTTAACGCGGAGCTTCAAACTCGGAGTTTCGACCAGATTACTACCGACCCAGAAAAAATCATCTGCCGTAACTGTCCGGTTTATGTTACATTATTAAGACATTTGAACTACTTTCTCAAATTTCTTCCTAGTAATGTCCACTTGATTTTGTGGCTTCTGCATTTCTTCAATAGTTAAGACGACTAGAGGGAAGTTGATCGGGAGAGTGAGATACATCGGACGGCTGAAAATGTGGTCATTTCTGATAAAATTGACATAATTAAGGGACCCGCCATTCTTGATCCTCTTGATCCTCTTAATCCAGTTCATCCGCTTGATCTACTTCATGCAAAATGCGCGTCACTAATTTGTCATGTCATCATTATTTTGTCATTTGGCATCGCGCACAGCGAGTTTGCGTAACCATACAAAATTTCTTTTCCCCATGCGGCGTCAGTTGAAACACTGTATCATAGAACTCAACTGATCATTACTGGTACACTAGTCAAAACGAGCGTATAGGGATTGTGTAGCTGCTGTAACTGCCACAAACTTCGCTAAAAATGTTTTACTGAGTATGTGTTTCGACAATCATGTAAATCAAATGATCCACATTAGCATATGGTGAAATTGAGATTATGAACCGTAGCAGGATGTTGAGCAACACGACCAAGATGGCAATTTCTCTTTATTAACTTCGGCCAACGTTTCGGCGCAATCGCCTTCGTCAGGGCCTAGAAAGTCGGATACATAAGGATCTCTTTCCTCAGACGTCAATGAAGAAGCAAGACAATTCATTTGAAAGCTAGTACGAAGGAAAGAACCAGAGCCACGGCAAAGCAATACTCACCTTAAACGTTGCATAGGGGGTACGAGGGACCACCAACTATACAATAACTATACCTCTGCCCTATTTATAGTAATGAGGTGACCTGACCTAGCCTCAGAAACCGCAAAGGGCCTGATATGGTGCGAGTTCGTTAGTTATTGCAATACATTCCTCCTTCCGGTTCATTTTTGGATTTTTAGCGCTGATCCAAAACGCTTCCAAAGTCTTGCGCGATAGGACTTCGGGTTCGTAGGACAAAATCGAGGCTCCAATTTGTATTTCAGCAGTAAAGTAGCAGTAGCAGTTGGTAGTAAACCTATCGAAACTCAGAGTTATAGCCCAGAGTTAACTCTGAGTTATCTCTGAGCTAACGCGCAACTTTTTGACCCCCTTAACAGGTGTTTGAACAGATCAAATCCGGAAAGCGATGATATGGCAGGATTCTCCTTAACACGTAGTTTATTCCTAGTAGCGCAACATTGTCCAAATCGTCCTGCACAAGAAACAGCGCCACCAAACGCGCAACTAGTGTCTGCGATAACTCTGAGTTTGGCGCGAGTTCCAGTCTATCGTGGAACTCAGAGATAACTCTGAGTTTGGTCAGAGAAAGAGAAATAGTGCGCAAAAGAAGAGGGGCAGCTAAAGAGTCCTCCGGGGTACATTTTGCTCGTAGTTTAAGCAGGCATGATGGGGGTATCGTGGTGCGCAGTGATTTACAATATTTTGAAATTTTGTAAAAACTTGGCCCAGGGGGTTATTCGGTGCGCTAATCACGCATATGGTACCCATTTTTTACTAAGGGGTCATGTAGAGGTGTTACGGTAGGTTTACGGTAGATGGGAGAAAATCACGAAACTAATTGAGACTTGGTACACTGGGGTTATTCGGGGCACCGATAACGAATATGACATGTAGATTATACTGCAGTGTCATCTGACGAGGTTACGGTAGGTTTACGGTAGATGAATTAAAGCGGCGGAATTAGCCGAAATTTGGTACACTGGAGTTATTCGGGATGCAGATTACGGACAATCTATCTGCTACATACACTAGTGACGTATGGAACGGTTACGGTAGGTATACGGTAAGTAAGACAAAATCATGGAAGGGCAAACTTTGCCCGGAGGATTTATTCTGTGCGCAAATCCTAATAGTCAATTCTTATCATTGCGTATGCCATCCGCTTTCTCTATTGTTTGAAGCTTTCAGCTGCGCAAAAGACCAATCCTCGTGATGAACCATCACTGCCCGATAGAAATGGAAATGAGTGAGGCTTTGGTATAACTTGTTTTGACCTGCTAAGTGTTAATGGAATGAATGAGTACATTATGGCAAAGCAATTTTAGGGTTCATGGGTGTGTCATGGTCTAGCGGTTTAGTGATAGGATCTTTACGTTAGACCATACAGGTTCGAGTCCCTACTTTAACGTCGCTTTTGCAGCAAAGTGCTTAACAGCTCCTCAAGGCAAAACTCCGAGCTTGAGAGTTGGAATTCGGAATTACGAAAGCGGAATTCAGAGTTTCAATAAGTGTAACTCAGAGTTTCAAAAACGGAACTCAGAGTTATCTCTGAGTTAACGCGGAGCTTCAAACTCGGAGTTTCGACCAGATTACTACCGACCCAGATTTTTTGGAAAATCATTTGAAACACGACTAATTCACAATAGAGCTGTAAGCTAAAAGTTCCTACCGTAATCTTACAGTGATGAAGAAGTCGGTGATTTGTTCTGTACTATAAAGCTATTTTAAACCAGCTCTACAACAAGGTTTTCAAAAATAGGCGAAATCTTTTTATACAAAAAAGTTTTCAAAGAACAAATACTCGATACATTATGTTGAAACACCCCGTAGTTATAAAAGAAAATCTGCTGGAAAGATTAACCAGTCTTCAAATTACGAGAAGGATTACAGATTTTTTATATATACATGTCCCTCATAAGAAATTAGTCTTCAACCTCAAAAAATTTCTGCTTTTCAGAAGAAATCTTCAGAACTGTCTTCATATTGGTGCTTACATTTCGAAAACCCAGAAAGACGTAGAATAGAAATGAGTTAATTTTTAACAATAAAAAAAGACATCAAAGTGCCGTATCAGAATTGCCTTTACATATACTGTGACTCATTCGGTAAAGATAAAAATAATTCCAGAAAGCTCTTTGTCCCTTCGATTATGCCATATATGGGACGTTCAAATTCGTCAAAACTTTCCAGAAAAAAGAAACACTAGGCTTATCTTAGTAGCTAATAGTTGCTCTTTGTATGACTATATTGACTTTGTATCAAGACGAACACGGCTACCACTGTACACTTCCTTACGCTTCTTAACCTGAAGAAAATATTTTACCGTCCATTTATTTGAGCTCCTGCCCATGCGGATCGAGTTCTTACGGATACGGAAGTGGAAGTTATGGCTACAGGGGATACAGTAACTATCAGCCATCATATGCCTCCTATGCATCTTCCTATCCATCCGGTTCTTACTTTTCACCCTACGGATCCGGTCAGATCTCCGGTTATATTCTGAGACCAGTCGGGCCCATTCAGAGCAATGGAGGATATGCCGTACCTGGTGGTTATAATGAAGGTAGGTGCTCACAAACAAGAAGAAGTGTTAATCAACTAAAAAATTTTACTTGTAGGCCAAGGATTTCCAGTTGTTCATCATAGGTTTGGACAAATTGGGTGAGTTTCTTTTTCATAAATCTAACCACTTGCTCCCCTTATAAAACCTCTAATTCGACAACCGCTCCAGATTTGCTCAAACATCCTATGGGGCGCCTACCAATGGACCTCACTACTGGCAACCATCTGCAGGAGCACCATATGAAAGGGTACTCGTAGGAGGGAGACTGCGCATGTTATAGTGAATGAATGACTGTACCACTAATAATGATGAGCTTTTATTCAAATAAATAAATATTTTCTTAAAGATGATGGATTCCTTCAACCGATTAATGAACAGTAATTTTGAAGTGACACAACAGGCAATTAGTGGCGCACGATCTAGAACAGTACTCAAGTTCTAACAATAAGACGTACTTGGCTGGCAAGGAGGACTGGAGAGAGACCTAACACAATGACAATGTCCCGCTTTTAACAATGGTATCGTGTGATGCTCGTCAAATGAAGATTTTGGACGCCAATGGAGAAGTCTTGCTTGTATACTTTTGCAAGAGTCATTCTGACCAACAATGATAAAACAAAAATCCAGGCAAGTGGCTAGAAGTTGTATGGTCACAGCAGTTTTTGTGCGAACACATGAAATCTCATAGAACTTTTCCATTAAAAAAAGATGATTGACCACCTTCCAGATCCAGAGCAAAAAATAACTTTGAAAAGAATTTGAATGAGTATGAATGAGAGGCTTAAGAGAGAAGCTGTAACAAGTGCGCTACCCAACCTTCATCCATTCCAGTCTTTTTCGTGTGCGGTATTTGAACTAATAGCCCTTTCTTGATTTTAATCCATTAGCGATAGCCTCGGACCCTGGTTTCGAAGAATCCTCTCAGTACATAAATCATCTCCAAATCAAAAAGATACTAGTAATTTTCAATTCCTTTTGCTCGTTATTTTTGATTCCTTCTTTTCTCTTCTTGGAAGAATTTTTGGCAACGGCGAGAAAAGGTGCCCATGAATATATAAACGGAAATCGAAATTGTAACGATTGGTCAAACGCTTATATTGGTTAAACTTTTATATCATTTACAGATGCTGCGTCAACCTTGTCGTAAGCTGCAAGAGATGTAATGTTTCTTATCCAAAAGGACATTACAAATCATTTTCACTTTTTTAGACACACTCAGACAAATGACCGGAACTTCCGCAGAACGCTTGCGGAAGTTCCGAAACATGCCAGCCACAACACCATAAGAGGACATCGAAGCGAGATTTGAACCTCACTCTATTGACTGTGAGACCCACCTACTATCCTCTACGCTACGGCTGACATGTTCCATGATGCACTCTAGTTGTTGGCGAGGCAACATCACGAGACAAATCATCCAAAGTCCTGCGGAAGTTCTGGCAGGCCAACGTGCTGCGGAACCTCTGGCATTTTTCGTAATTTTCGCAGGATTTTGAAGAAGGTTCTACGGAAGTTCGGGTTTCAACCAGTTTGACATGAAAATCTCGCTGAAGTTCCGATTTTCAAGGTTTTCATTTTTGCAGTAGTGAACAATATCCTGCGGAACTTCGCAAATTTGGCTTGTCCTGCGGAAGTTCCGGTGATTTGTCTGAGCAGATTGAACTGATGCTGAAACACTCACACTATATGGAATGGAAAGGAATGGTGACTGCCACTATTGATCCTATATAAACAACCCCTACTCCTCAAGAAAATTGCAAGCAGTGCGAACTTTTCAAGCAAAACTTTATTATTTGGAATCGTACATAATCACGGTTTTCATTCAAATATACTAATTATTTTGATCAACACCGAAACTGAACGATCTTTCCAGCTTCAATTCTCTCTTCGTTATAAGCCTCTGCTCGTGATGCCTTCAGTCGTGCTGATTTTTCGCTGCTCAACTGATTGGCATCTCTTGGACGATTTACTACAACCATAATCACAACAATGATGACAATATATGCCACCATGGCCAGTATAATCAGGATAAAGAAAAAATTGCTGAAAAGTGGAAAAAAGTTTTTTTTAATGCTAAAATTTTTATCATCGTCTCACTTATCCTCGTTTTGAAAGTGCTTGAGTCTGCTGTGTTTATTTCTTGGAAATTGTTCTACCTAAAAAATTTATTATTGGTAAGGTATTTCCTATTGGATAAAAAACACTGAATTTTGAAAAAAAAACACCTCATTGATAGAAATATTGTCGAAATAGTCGTCGAAACTTTGATGCGTGTTTATTTTTAGCTCTAAATTTTCCAGTTATGTGCTAAATTCGTCCAACCTTCAATGAAAGAAAAGTCTTAAAATTTACCCAGATTAGCTAGAAGGCATTTCAGCAGTTGTATGCAATCAGCCATGGTCATATCAGAATTATTGCAAAAAGAAACATCTGCTGGACCTTTGAGGTTTTCTCCTATTATGGTCTGGAAGGCCTATCAATATTTTATTCGATTTTTAAGAATTTTAACCACCTTCACATTAGCCATTCTATTGCAGAGGTCTTCTCTACAGCTGCATGTAATCGTATGGTTCATTACCACACATTTTGTTGTCTGGAGGTTTTTGAAAAATTTTGTGGAAACCACATTGAAGATAATCTTACAAGGCTATTCGGCACTACATCCGTTCCGAAATAAAATGGACCTGCAGACTTGCAGTCGTTCTCGATGTGTTGAGAAAATGTGCAGACTTCGTGGTCATTCTAGAGAAAAGGGCAAGTAGATAAGTTTTAGAGGACGCATTGACTCATACCCTGGTAACAATTCGGTCATCTTTTCTACAAAAATGTGCATGAACGATATGGATTCCGGTTATGAAAGCAACTGTTATTACGAAAGTAAAATGTACCCCTGAAAAAACGACTATTTTAACAGAGGGAGGAAATAAGCTAATTTGGAAACTTGAGTTTTTCTCCCTGTCGTGTTCTTGCTTTTCAATGGAAGCGGTTTTGGCGATTGTCCAAAATGCGAAACCTAATAGCTCCACATGTGAGTAGGTCACACTTTACTAACTATGAAGCGTCATGGATTGCGTGATTGTTTAATAAACAAAGTGCTAAACTATGTAGTTTCCAGCTTTTTCTAGAAGGAGAGCTTTTTTTACGAGAGCAGCACAGATCCAGAAATCATTCGGCTATTTTTGAAGTCTCTTCATCCGCCTTTAATGAATAGAAGCTCTCAAGGACAAAAGGAAAGTGAGCCAAGCTTGACTTTGATATATCAGCCTTTTAACGCATGTAATAACGTGAACGCTGACTCACTCGTCATGCTCACAGCTCAACCTCGCATAGGTGAGAACAAAAAACAAATGGATGACCCTCTTCATTCTTCATGAAGCCATCAATATTGTTGACTTCTTTCATGACAATGCGGGGTTGTTCATTTCTCTATTTTGTTACTCAAGACGTGGTAGTTTGCTAAGAAGCATACCGAAAACGAAAGTGAGTGCTTATTGTAATTGTGCTCACTTTGGCGGTCTTCACCGTTCATCCTATGTTCGTTCCTCTTTGGAACACTACCGTAGCATCTTCCCTGTTGATCCAAATCTAATATCTAAAATCTACGCATCAGTGTTGCAGCTGTCTCGAACCGTATATAATTTTATGAATCATTTGAAAGATGAAATAAGTTGTTTTTGGTCAAAAAGAACATCAGAGTGGTTTTGTTTTCTGGTATGCTTTTCTATATCAGCGAAATTCTAGGGAAGTGCCCAGAAGTGCTTGATTGCCGACACTGTGCCAGGCGTGTCAGCGCCGTGCTGCATTTACATGCGACCCGATCGATCGACATTCCAGGACGCGCTGGCACGAACAAGTCTGCTCGAAGGCCGATGTGCCCCATTTGTTATGAATCCTAGACGGAAGTGAGGTGTGTGTAATCGTAATGCTGAATCTACGAATTGTTGCGCTTAACTAAACTCTCAAAGGAACAATGGACATATGCACCTCACCTCCGCCTTACAATAACTGCAAAGAATAAGCTTGTGTTTAAAAATGTGATAACATTTTCTTCCTCTAAGAGGGATTGGCATGGACAATCTTTGTGAGCGGTGAAGTCTTGAAGCTTGGGAAGTTCAAACATCTAGTCAGAAAGACGCTAGTCTAGCTAGAACCAAGTTTGCTGGAGAAAGTTGAACATCGTGTACTATGAGGGAGGGTAAAGAAAGTAGGGCCGGTGTTGGCTGCCTTATACTTCACCTCTTGCTAACACTCTCCACTCCGGACCCCTCAGAGAAACTTTTATATTGATACGCGCATCTTTTTAACAAGGCATTGTAACAGGAACTGAGAATGTCTCATTAGCACTTCGGTTCACACTCCCAGATAAATGTGTTCTGTTTTAGGCATGGAACCTACTCAGCTGATCATTAACCTTCTCAGTGTCGGCTTACCTGATAAGGGACTTACAAAAACAGTATCCGAAAACGTTATCATGGAGACTTTAAGTAATTTTCGCAAAATATCATTATGACGATAAACACTTGATTGAACTTTACAGTCAAAGCACGTGAACTTTTTCTGTCTCAACCATCTATGGTAGAACTCGACTCACCTGTGAAAATATGCGGAGACACACATGGACAATATCCTGACCTGCTGCGAATATTCAACAAGGTAGGGAATTGTTTTTATATCAGATAGCATCAAGTTGTCCGTACCACCGTCGTGCTGGCGCCGTGCCGAAACGTCCATCGACAGTACGCGGCACTCTTTGTGGGTTGGCACGAACTGGCGGGCCGCCTACACATAGCCAACTCTAGATGCTGCTTTATGTTGACTCATTTTAGGGCGGATTTCCTCCTCTCTCAAATTATCTGTTTTTGGGAGATTATGTAGACCGAGGAAAGCAGAACCTAGAAGTTATTTTGTTAGTTATTGCTTACAAGGTTTGATTTTGAGGTTTCTTACGTGTCGGGTTTGCTTACTGTGTGTTACAGTTACGCTACCCCAAGAATTTCTTCATATTGCGTGGAAATCATGAATGCGCAAATGTGAATCGCACTTATGGCTTTTACGATGAGTGCATGAGAAGATATCAGAGTCAGAGGATGTGGCAGTCATTTCAGGTGGAAAACTACCTTAGATAGCATGGATAAGCCTTTAAGAAGGTTTAAGGACACATTCTGCGTTTTGCCTTTGACTGCGCTAGTTGGTGATAAGATTCTTTGCATGCATGGTGGACTATCTCCACATTTGGAATCGCTTGATCAACTAAGAACAGTTCCAAGGTATATTTTGCATAAAGCAAAATGAAAGAAAAATTCTTTGTTTAGACCAACGGATGCGACTGGAAATACACTGGAAATGGATTTGCTCTGGGCGGACCCGGTCATAGGTCTTAGCGGATTCCAGGTGAACCAACTCTTTTCTGTATTGTTTAAAAGTTTCGAGCATACTCTAAAACCTGTGGGTTGGAAAACTTTAGAGAGATTTCTTCGAGTTGACTCAGTAAGTGACCGGCTTCAGCTAAGAAAAAAAATTCACGAGAATTCCCCAATAAATCTAATTCAATAAATAATTCTGTGTACGACGCAGCTCAAAGGTAGGTACTCGGCAGATTTTGCCTTTCCATCTTTTCGCATGTTTTGGGCCCGTAGATCCCGAGATTGAGCTTCGAAACGGGTGAAAAGACCTTTTTCGTAACTTTACCCATTTTCCAAAAGGCAGCTCGGACGAGAATTATGGAAAGTTGGGAGGCCTTGGCACGAAGACACTGGTAACTGCAGTTTTACTTTGGATAGCACGCACAATGCGGGAGAGCGATCGTGGGGTCCCGCGCCGAACGGTAAGCGAAGTCGTCCGAGCGCGCGACGATTGGGGTTGCGCGCCGGTTCAAGGGCTACTTTCTCGGCCCAGAGGGAACATCAAACCAGCCGGAATGTGGCTGGGGGTCAGTGAGATGGCTAGGAACCCCACCATAGCAATATTCCCCAGGGCGCGAATCTGCCGGGACACTGCCTTCAACTTCGATACTTGACAATACCATCAAAAATTTGAATATGATGGATAGGCGTGGAATTCTAGCATTTATGTCACTGCCGTCATCTTCAAGTCCTATCTCTTTAAAGGTGAAAATTTTGATTCGATGAATTCTGTAGTATTTTAGGCGAACATGCGCGGTGCATCTGTCGGTTTTGGGCCGGATATACTGGCCAAATACTGCAACATGCTAAATATCGACTTGGTGAGTGCAAAAATTTTCATCCAACATTATCACTAAACTCTTCTGACATGCAGGTTGCTCGGGCTCATCAGGTAGTTCAAGATGGTTATGAATTCTTTGGAGGAAGGAAACTAGTGGTAGAAAGATTCTTATAAGAATTTGCTTTCTCTTCTTCAGCGATGGAATTCAGACGATCTTCTCCGCACCTCACTACTGTGGACAATTCGATAACGCCGCTGCAATGATGACCGTGGATGAAAACCTCCAGGTGCTTGAAGAAGTTAATTAAATTCTGAAGTAAATACGAACATTTTAGTGTTCTTTCGAGATACTCCGCCCTTCGGTAGGGAAACCGCAACCTAAAGTTGTACCAACTACGATGGGATCTCCGGGTGCAGCAGCATGTCCATAGATTCATGCTTTTGTTAGTAAATTCTCTATGGCTGCATGAATGACTTACATATTAGACTTATATTCGTCTTCCCTTCTTGAAGTTTCCTCGTTGAATTTCCTCTCTAGCAAAGCATTAGAATCAGTATCTTGAAAGTGGCAGAAAAATATTAACGCTAGATAAAATAAACACCACATAAAAAAGGAAGACTGTATTTACATTTCTTTTGAAAAAATGTGGAGAGTATCCAGCCTGAATAGTTTCTGAGTAATTAACAATTTTCTTCGATAGAATGCATTACTCTTGAAGGCCTTGCTGCATGAAAACCACACGATTGTACCTATCGCAGTGTCCCATTCTCCGGCATTCTGACAATGAGCCTATTCTCAGATAGCGCTCAATTTACAAGAGTAATGCACAGAGGATGATAAAATATCAAGAAACCACGAGTTTTGAAAATGCAGGTTCAATGACTGAAATTTGACTGCATTTCCCAAGTAGAAACGAATCATCCACACAGTTTTGTAACCACTTTGGAATTTCGCGACCTAGAGAGAGGGTTGTTGCAAGCAAAATCAGTCAGAGTAAAGAGTCCAAAGTATCTTTCAAAGTTCTATTTTACAAACGCATTGTTATCGGGTCTTGGTCTTCCCCACCCTTTCACTGTAATCCAAGGACAACAGGTGCGTTCCAAGACAGGTTTGCGTACTAACGCACCTAGGTATTTCTGTCCACGTTGCGAGAATGTGCGAATCGGAGAGCGCTAAAGCGTGAAGGAACTGGATTGAGCGTTACGTGGTTAGACTTCTGAACTCGTTTCCTTAGTAATTCCAACACAGTTGCATAAAATTACAAAAAAATACGAGAGTGGTAATACTACTGATAAAGAAAGTACGAGACTGCTCAAAGCTAACGAATCTCATCGAAATTTCACTGCGTGAAAATTCTGGTAGAACTATTTCATCCTTGGCCTTTTCGAGAACGAAACAACGGTAAAATGTACCCAAAACCATTTCAAAGAAGGCAAAATACACTTTGCCTAAATATGTTTCTCATCTTCAAATTTTATTTACATACACTTTTATATTCTCTTCTTGCGCGGTAGTGTTAGTGAGCAAAGCAAATATAACACTTGAAAATTAGTTTGGTGATTCATTCTTGCAATTTTGGATGAATTTGCATTAGTCGATTCTGCAAGTCACTTTAAGCTCCGAAGGGTCACTAATTTTATGTGGGATCACCCATCAAATAACCTGGTTTTCTAATTGTAAGGAACAAGTGGATCATGATGAGTGTGCAAAAATTTGAAAGAATGTGAAACGATGTGCAAGCGGCATCTTACTGGTGACCGCTTGCGTTTGCTCAGTGCTTCGAGATTGAAACTACATTTGCCGTCAGTATCCACTTATTGTTATTGTTATTGTCCATCTAGGTACTTCCTTTTTACAATTTAGCAATTTGCAACACACAAGGTTTTCCTTTGTATGATGGTATCTGTGAGCCCCCAATGGGTAATGAAAAGTAAAAATTGCTACATAGAATGCTGACCAAGTGATTTTCCAGTGTTATAGCCCCAAAAATATAAATTTTGAGTAAAATCCCAGAGCAGTAAAGAGGTGCCCCATGCCGGCGTACTTGTTTGTACTGACCCTGCGCTGTCGTTCTCCCACGTAAACACACTTCGTTTCCTGGCTCGGACCATACTACACATGTGCAGTAGGGTCGCGATCCGAGACGATTTTTCTGTGGTAGCGTTCAAGCTTCATTTACAAGGGCAAATTAGGAGCGAATGAATGGGATGATGATACTTGATGCTTTTACTGCGGTACGATGCCAGAAAAAGAATATTGTGAACCCTATGACCGTCTCCAAGCGCCACGGCAAGGAAGGCAGTTTCCTGTTACATCCATGAAAGGCCAAAATTGCCTGGTTCTTCTCTAGAACGTTTTTAGGGTTCATTCTCAAAGGCAGGACAGCTCAGGTGCAGTAGCTTGGTGGAGTAAGCTGCTGTAAGTAGCGTCAATCAGATGCTGTAGGATTCCTACTAAGTCGCAGATTCTTCTTAGCTATCAGAATGATAAAGACGTTTTTTCGGGCTATGAATGCGCAAATGCGCAGCTAAACTCAAAACCGAATTCCCTCCGCATAATCTCAATTAGGGCGGCAAACCTGTACAATATAAGCCTCTTAGCGTGCATGGATCAACTATAAAAAGTGTGAGCACAGTGGCAGTTCATCCCTCGAGGAATAGGTCTTCTCAGGTAGAGCTTCATTTTCTCAGTTCAATGCCAGTATATTCGAGAATGCACCTTTTTGCTTTAGGATGCTCAAATACGCATTCGTCGCATTTGCGGTATTTGCTGCATGTGAAGCATTTTTGTTTCCACCAATGATGGGTGGTGGAGGAAGTAGTTGTTGGTAAGTTGCAACATTCCAATTATCATTTTTTCACCTGAAAATCAAAATTCAAGCCCTGCGCCAGCCCCAGCACCAGCGGCGCCCTGCTGCCCACCTCCAGCTCCACCACCAGCTCCTTGTTGTCCACCTCCAGCTCCTCCTCCACCACCTCCAGCCCCATGCTGTCCTCCTCCACCATCACCTTGCGGAGGTGGAGGCGGAGGAGGATGCGGAGGAGGTGGCGGTGGTGGTTATGCACCTCCTCCACCGGCGTATCCTCCTCGTAAGTCCTCATCTTACTAATATCAGGCTTTCAGAGTCCTTTCCAACTCGAATTTTCAGCATCTGGCGGAGGTTATGCTGCTCCTCCAGGAGGTGGTTACGCTATTGCTGGCAAGAAGTAAGCGTTGCGTCGAGACCGCTTCGTAGAATATCTGTACATGAGAAAATGAAAATAAATATTGCACTTATTTACTAGCACAGAGGAACATAGGAGATGCGCAATTGCATCTTTTTGGGAGTGTCTGCACAAAATTCTTCTTATGTATCGGGTTGTACACTCTTTCAATCAAATTATTTTATACCGCGATACATATACCGATAAGTCGTGTTTTCGTTTACCCTAGAGGAGTTCCGAAATCGCTCGACAGAAAACTGAGTGCTACAAAAGTGTATACTGAGCTTTGCGCAAACTTTGATATTCGCTAGGTTTGAAGCCAAATAAAAGGAGCATGTCCGAAAAATCGAGAAAAATCATAACTTCGTCCAGAAAATCTTACATAACTACTCGCGCAAGCATTTATGTATTTTTAAAAGCTTGTAGTAACGAAAACTAATGTAGGAATAGCTCAGCATTACTTTGACAAGTAGACTATAGTTTTCGACTTCTCAATTTCTAGCAGAGCAATTGTACATTGGTATTATGGAGGTCCTACGTGAGTTTGGGCGAGTAGGAAATTTGTAGGACTTTTCAAGGCGATTTTTTCGATTTTTCTGGCATTTGGAACCCTAGTTTCAAATTTTACGTTTATCAAAGCTTCCGCGAATATTTCGATTCATCTTTTAAAATTTCGCGAGATCAAATGGCTACCAGAACCTATCTAAATATGTAAGGAATGTGACTTAACGGCAGCGTCCACCCAGAATTTTGCCTTTCAGGTTTTTGCCATTCCGGGGCCTTTCCGTGGCCCTGATTACAGTTTTAAAGTCCAAGTAGTCCGAAACCCACAAAAACCCCGATTTTTGAGGACCCTGTCTTGAGAGAGCGGACGGCTTTCAGTACATGGGTGGGCGGAGTCTGATAGGATCTGGGCGGGGTCTGATAGCACTTTGGCTGTCCCAGGCCCCTTATCTCCATTCAGAGACAACATTGAAGGACCGGACTAACGCAGATGCCCCTCTCGTGGGGCCTACATTCAGGATCAACACTAATCGGAGGGGGTTAGATTTTTAATTCGGTGCCGGCCTTATGGACCAACTCAACAGTTGCATTTATGTGTTTTTCTGAATTTCTTCTTCTCATAGTTCATTTTCATGGCTGCTGTCTGACTACCATGTGGCAACTTACTAGGGAGGGATTGCTTGTCGAAGTGGCCTTTCCAGATGGATTGCATATGAGTTTGAAGGGCTTCCTGTCTGCGAAGCTCCTTTGAGCAACGAGCTATGGACGTTTATGTGAAGAAAATCTGAAGGCGAGGGAAAAAGAAAATCATACTCAGAAGCCTCCAGTTGGGCTCAAATGCTAATCCGTTTAAATACACCTCTTCTATGAAATGCATTGTCGAATAAAATTAGTTCAATTCTTACAGCTTTCGCGATCATTGTATCTCATTTAACGTATCATTAAAAAATCTCTAAAATGCTCCAAAATTCGAATGTGCGAGTTGATAGTCACCTCATCTCTCCACTTTTTGGGTGGACTTGAGGGATGCTTTGATTCTTCATGCAAATCAGCGCTCCATTCAAACATTGATTATTAGTGGATGTCCGAGAGATTATTTAAGAGAGGGGGAAGAAGGGGCACGGTAGAAATTTTTAAAATGGAGAGTAGCATAGCCATATATCTTTTACTGCAGCCTATTACGCTGATGCTTTGAGAACAAATTGAGAGTGGCGGCAAAGAAGAAATTTTTCTCACCCAACAATAAAATTTTTTTGCTCAGTTCGAACTCCGGGTTTCGCACATTGATCTGATTAGTAAAAATAAATGCAAGTCGGCTGCACAGTTTTGTAAAAGGTGTAATGAATTATGATTGTTTCAAAAACTTTGACCCATTTTTGAGGACCCCTCCTCTCGTACCGGAGCTGGTGGTTATAGTGTGGGTGTTACAGTTAAACAGTCCCTCATCAAAAATAGATGTTCAAAGATTGTTAGATCTCCAGATGTAAATGGCAAGTTCTCAGCCGGTTTGTTTTGATTGTATGCTTCAGGATTGTGTGACAAAATGCTTTCCTCGAGCCCTTAAGGACGTCAAACCATTAAGAAAATCATTGCTTGGAAAAACGTACATGGTTGGCTTTATTCGTGGCAGTGGTTTGCTTGATGCTTAGACTTTTGTCATCATACAACAATGTTGATTATAAGAGAAAAGAGTAACTTCTGAAGCCTCAAATACTTGGAAAACGATGACAAAATGCATTAATATTTACACTCAATATGAAAAAAGTCTTACTATCGTTTCTGGTGAAAAAAAAACAGTTTTTGTGAACGAAAAGCTGATTGAATAGAGTTGTGCAGGACTGCGTAAATCATAGTGCAGCTTTCGTAGACTTATCGTACTAAACTCAAGCGCGAGTTTGTAATTCGTTTGCTTTGCAAATAATGTACTCAGTAGACGTTCCGCACTTCAAAAGACAAGACAAATAGAAATGTACCAGATGTAGAAGAAAAAAGAAAAATCTCATCTAAATGCTTGAAAAATCTAGCCAAAATGCTTGAGTGCTAATTCCAGCGCTACAGAGGTCATTATTTTTGTCTAAAAGCAAAAGATTAAATTGATTGCACCTTGTCATGTATCTGCTAACATATATGGTTCTCGCGACAAGGATAGCGCGCAAGGAGCGCGTAACCTAGACTGAAACAGTCCGCATAATCTGCTGGTTTCGCTAGCATGGTTACGCTCCGACATAGAAAACCTGCATAGTTTGAGTTTTCTATGGATTAGCATGCTAGGAGTCAGTATAAAAAGTGCTAGCACAATTGCAATTCATCCCACCAAGGAACAACCATTCAAAGGTAATAGACCCTCATTGTATCTGTTTACTTCTCAGCTCTTTACTGAATAAACTATTTCATCCTTTAAAAAGCTTTAGGATGATCAAATACGCAATCGTCGGATTTGCGGTATTCGCTGCATGTGAAGCATTCTTGTTCGGAAGTATGGGCGGAGGAGGAGGAGGAAGCTGCTGGTAGGTGATAAGGTTCTAAGAAAACGTCATCTTCTGCTAAATCCCATTTTTCAGCCCTGCCCCAGCACCGGCACCGTGCTGCCCACCTCCAGCTCCCGCACCAGCACCGTGCTGCCCACCTCCAGCTCCCCCACCAGCACCGTGCTGCCCACCTCCTCCATCACCTTGCGGAGGCGGCGGCGGAGGATGCGGAGGAGGCGGCGGTGGCGGATATGCAGCTCCTCGTAAGTCCTTCTGGCATCTGCCCATTTTGATACATTTGAAATCGCCATTTTTTAGCATCTGGTGGCGGTTACGCTACTTCTGGTGGAGGTGGTTATCCTTCCGGAGGAGGTGGTGGCTACCCTACCGGAGGAGGCGGCGGCGGTGGCTACGCTATGGCTGGCAAGAAGTAAGCGTCGCCTCGAGACGCGCTTCAAACACAGTTTCTGTACATGAGAAAAAGATTTATACGCTTTCAATAAATATTCTACTTCTAGTTGTGATCATAGCCAAGGTTCATACAAAAAGGTGAGGGCATAAAATGTAAATATTTGTGGCCGTAACTTACGAGAAACACTGATAAAGGTTAAATAGAAGCAAAGCGATAAGTGAGGCTTTCATTGTGCATGAAAGAAGGAGTTAACATCATTTCAAAATACGAACCTTTGCATTACTTTGTAGAGCAAAGCAAGCTGTACAAGAAGGCGTTCATGCTTTCAAACCAGCTTCATTCCGCCTCGAGTATAAAATTTAAAATCCATATCCTTTTCGATAGGTTCTCTCATATGCTCACGTGTGAAAGAGAGCTCTACACTTCATTTAGACATGTTTCTTCTTTGGTCACAAAGCAAGAAAAAGAAATTTTGATGCTTTTGTCAGAGTGGTGCTATTCTGTTCCCATAAAAGCTATTGTATCCCACAAGTGAAGCCAAATTTGATTTTTCTAAGAGCTTACTTTATAGAAAGCTGAAAATTTACGCTTGTACTTCTTCAGCTTTGTAAGTTATAATTTCTTATGTGGAAACAGCACAGCATCGATTTGGCAAAAGCTTGAAGATCCTCCAAATTTTCACTTTTTCAATTTGTAGGCAGTAAGAATTGGGGGGCAGGCGTTATGGAGCAAAGCAGCGCCGCATTCCCCTGCGGTATATCCTGAGGGCCAGTTGCGTTGCGTCGCCTTTAATTGCAGCCGCAGGAGTATGCCGCTCTTCACGAACTGAAGCGAACTGAGCCATTCCCTATTGCTACGCCTTGAGAAGATGTCCAAACTGCATGAATGCAATAAAGGTATTTGAAATCGAAAAATAGATGGATTTTACGGATGCAAAGGCTGAATCTCGGATGAGAATAAAAGATTGATTTTAAATGTAACATGAGAATTAGTAAAGAAAAAGGACAGAAAACTTTCATTACTGACATTCCAAGCTTTTACTTCCTCTTGGGTGGTACTTTCAAACACTTCTTCCTCAGAATCTATTTTTTCATTCTCAAAATTCGTTTGACTTCCGCATTTTGGTCTCTTTACAGAAGAAGAATTTCGAGAATGACTCAATCTGCTGGGTAACGCTAGCTCCTCTGCGGGTGCAATTAAGGGCGACACAACGCAAAGGACCCTCAGGATATACCGCAGGCGAATGCGGCTTAGCTTTGCTCCATAACGCCACGCCACCGTAAGAATTACAGCAACGGGGAGGGCGTGCAGGAGTTCTTAGCACCTTTCCTCACACCAACTTCGCACAAGCATTCGCACCCAAGGGTTCTAGCACCTCCGCGCTTCAGAGGTCAGGACCCGCCCATTGCTCCTCCCATTACTGGTCTCATTATGAGGCGTGCAAGCAGCGAGAACATGGATTCAGGTATTCAGGTATTCATATTTATCATCTCTTAAGTGAGGCGGCTTGGAAACTTCTGCTATGCCATTTTTTCAAAAGAGAGCATATGAACATTACTTTGAGAAGAGAAAAATAGCAAAGAGTTTTTTGAATTGGAAATCTGGTCATAAAAAACAATCGTGCATCACTGGTCATCTGACTGAAGTAATTTAGCATCAGGAATTTGAGAACTCAATTCCTTCTCAGCAATAGAAGGACCTACTTCGAAAGAAGTATAACAAAGGTTCCGAACAAGCATTTAACGCTTTATCCAACAGATAGGATGTCTGAACACATACTTTTTGTTGTCTGCCATCATCTACTATTATACTCGAATGAGTTTTTCATTCCAATCTAATGATCAGTAAGGCCCAAATTATAATGGAGAATCTTTCAAGCTTAATATTTCCTACAATCGATGTACTAGAATACCAAACTTCGTCGCGTGAACGAAGAATTGACTAAGAGTTCCAAATACCGACACTAATTTGCAAGATATGGTAATTCGCTGTATTTTTTTTTTGATGATATTTTAGAACTTGCGTAAAATAAACTAACTTCTCTGTTATATACCGTGATTGGAATACTCGTAACTTCTGCTCAATTTATGTTAGTGCGATATGTTTCACAAACTTACTCAAGCACGAGCACTTGAAAGTTTTTGAAGAAGCCTCAGTCTATCTGAAAATATTAGGTCGGTGCAAAAGTTTTGTCAGTTTTTTCATTCCATCGGCAAACACGCTAGAATAAAGATAAACGAACAACTTAAAATGCATCCGATACAGAATTTCTTCCTCTTACCAGCTGCTAAACTATCATTGTGTTTTGTTGAGAGAGTGATGATATTCGCTGAAAATTGCAACCATTCGCTTTTACCATGTCCAACTTCCACTAATTTTCAAAATTTTTGTATGAGACTTTCGGAGGAGACCTAATAACCAGCAGATAGGGCAAACCTTTTGCCAACAGAAGCGATTTTTTTCCCTTTCTCAGCCGCTTTTTCAGATTTTTGCTAAATAACTTTCTAAAAGCCTTATGTTTTGGAAAAATCGCTTGACTGTTATTGCACCAAACACTGCAAAACCTACAAAATACTGAGGTTTCAACACTAGATTATTACTACCGCTACCATTACAAAGTATATGAGCAATTTTCGCTTCAAATTATGATGATTTTGAAACATAGGTTACGTCAGTGCGCACTCTTGAGAATGAGAAATACTGCGGTTTTCCTCACAAATTTCGCCTGTCTCAACAAAAAAAGACAAGTGCTAGAAAGAGGAGAAAAAGTTGCATTGATTGGTGACTGAAGGTTTAACATTTTATGTTCTACGAGGTTAAAATAGGCTGAATGTAAAATTTGGTTACTTCAAAAAATACATCGTAGAAATTCCGAAAGACAAGCCGTAGGGCTGCAAAAAACGCTTTTGTTGGCAAAAGGTTTGCCCTATCTGCTGGTTATTAGAGCTCCTCTGAAAGTCTCACACAAACATTTTAAAAATTAGTGAAAGTTGGAGATGGTAAAAACGAATGGTTGCAATTTCCACCGAATATCTCATCACTTTCTCAACGAAACACAATGTGAGTTTAGCAGCTGGAAAGAGGAAGAAATTCTGCATCGGATACATTTTGAAATGTTCGTTTATCGTCATTCTAGCGTGTTTGCCGATGGATTGAAAAAACTGACAAAACTTTTGCACCGACCTAATATGAGTAAAACATCACCCGGAATGCTGAAATTCAGCTGCAGTCGTATATGGACTTAAACCTTTTAGAACCTAAATATTTTTTTCTCTAGATTCCAGTTCTATTATTCTCATCATATACAATGAGGCATGTCTTACAGTGCGTGTACACAATTTGAAATGAGGGCACCTAGAGGGAGGAGTGATGGGCGGAGCCGCCCTTTGGCCCCGAGAAGGTGTGATGTCCTTCAAGGGATTTCTGGAGGTGCCAAGTACCTCTGCTAGGAAAAGCGGCTAAGTTTTGGGAACTCCTGCCACGCCGCCCAGCAACGGTATGTATGAATGTCTGATGTGGAGTGTATATGTATGCGTGATAGAGTGAGAGAACTGTAAAAGTTTACTGAACAAAATCATAAAGGTTTTTTTGAAAAATTCGTTGAGCAACTAAAACTTTTTGCATCTCCACGTCGAGGTATGTCAAAGCTGGCAAAGAAGCATGAAGGTCCTCTTGTACAGCTTGCCATGTTTAGACAATGCCTGGAAGCCCTTTAGAAATAAATAATGGATGAGTTAATGCGGTTGGAATCAAATTTGGGAATAACTATGAGAATAGTCTCAACGTCTCAAGTATGAGAATAGTTTCTGGAGTCAAAGTATATAAAAATGTATAAAACCAATAAATGTAATGTGTATGGAGTATTTCTCCTTCTCGTTCTTATATGTCGTTTTCGTGGTTACTCTTGAGGTGCGAAAATGCCTGGGCCGCGGCAGCGCGGTAGGCGTGAAGACGCGCCGTGCACGCCGTGACCTAGGTTAATTACCCAGGAACAGAGACCGCACCGCCAAGAAGATGCAAAATTGAAATTGTTTGATAATTTCGTTATTGTATGAAGAGTCTAGATAATTAGAAACCATGATATGATTTTTACATAATTTGAGTGCATCTGCACCCAAGTCATATCGTAATGAGATAACTAAAGTACCAGTTTTTTCCCTTCACGTTTCAACAAAGAGTGCCATATATTTGAAGAGCTAATCAATGCGCGAATCAGAATATGCAAAAATTGTCAAGTTTGGGCAATTTTCAAAAAACACGAAATTTTGATGCTGAAAACTGCATTTACCAACTACATTTTTCGGATGCAGTGGCTTTGGATAGCTCCGCTGGTGGAGCTATATCGATCTTCATGAACAGCACTGCTACTGGTCAGAACTTCATTCATACAGAGTTGAAAAGTTACCATTTATAGCTTTTTGAAAAACCCTTGGTCTTCAATTTTTTTGCAATTTTGCTTGAGGGCCGTACTTCAACAGCTGATATCTCAACAAATAGCCGCAACAATTATTTTTCATGCAAATTTCGTGTACAACGCCATTTCCAGAATATATGATGTAAACTTCTCGAGCAGAGCTCGTAAGCTCTGCTAGTTACGAGCTTTGATTTTCGCACTTTGTACGTCATTACAAAATTTGTATGACTGATGATTCGGTGAAAAAAACCCTTCAATGTACAAAAAACTCACCTTTGCAGTATCTTATTTTCATGTACAATCAACTTCAGTGAACAACTAAGATATTTGTGCACTTGCCTGAGGTTATGAGTGCGCGACGCTCAAAGGCGTATACCACCGTCGCATCGCACTCCAATCTCTCCACGGAGGCCATATTATCGTAAACACAAGTTGATGGAGTCAGCATATGTCCTGGATTCTGATATTGAAGTTAGAATCAAGAAAAGATCACTTTGAGGGCCGCAAACGCATTGCGACGGTTTTGTCACGATTATTCCGTCGCAGCTTCACGAAACCCACGAAGGATAAGGTTTTTTTCTCAAAAATCTTATTTGCCGGGGATCATCGTAACGTCAAAGAACTTAAATTAGCAAAAAGTCAAAAAAATCATTTTTCCAAGTTGTTATGCGATTGCGACGGTTTCGTCGCGATTTTTCTATCGCATATCTGCTAAAATCTCCCAAAAAGTATATTTTCAAAAATTATTATGTCTTTCCAACCATTATGATGCCATCATTTCAAAAATACAGACAAATCAAGTTACGACCATGCGGCGTTTTGTCTTTGGCAATTCCGTCGCGATAGTGCTGATTTCTTGAGGACATGCGATTTTGGAAAATTTTATGTTTTTCTGATTCCTTGTGCCAATAGCTTTCCAAAAATGAGCAGAAAAGCCTGTAAAAATGATTTTGAACGGAGTTATGACCTTTCGACGGTTGCGCCGCGGATAATATGCCGCACCCCGTTTTTTCCACCCGAGTTATGAGCTTAGTTGTAGCGAACATTAGAATTTTCCTCCGGACAAATTTCAATAAGATGAAAAATTTGCTTTTAAGCAATTGCTTCCATTTTTTTCTTCTAAATGAGACCGCAAGGGCAAGCTTGGTCTCCAGTTAAAAGCTTAATGCTATTCAGGGCAGAGGAATTTTATTGTAAAACTTATAACAAGTTTAGTAGAAATGTCGTTTTTGAAATGGGGCGCGAAAATTGGCACGGGACGAGAATTGAAAGCTGCTTTTCAAAACGGTTCGTATTGAATTACCGAGTCTATCAAATTGCAAGCTATGAGTTACAAAGCTGGGAATTAGAAAGGGAGCATGCTTGTCGCAAAAACTGTTCATTTTCAGAATCATCTTCTGCCTTCTTTGACTTTATCGACTTCCTTGAAGTTTGGCTTGCAGGGTGAGAGTGGCACGCAGTGGGGGAGGGGCGGGAGAGAAGCGAGGTAAGCAAATATACTGAGGTTTCCCAATAGTAACTGAGCTTCCTGATTTTAAGCTGGAATGAAATGTTTTTGCGGATAGATTGCTTTGAGTAAGTTGTTGTCGTTCCAGAAAAGTTTTTAGGTAGGAGGATTGGCCTTTGTGTTCGTAGTAAAACTCATCATCATGGGCAGTCCAGCGCTTCAGCAGAACAGATAAATCAGCTGATGAAGAGAGACATTAGGTATCATGGTCGGATTTTTACAAAATTATAGAAATTTCTCAAAAGACACAGAGATATCTCACAGAAATGGTTAGAAAATTGGGTTTATAATACCTCTATCCCTGATTATTTGAGATCAAAGTTTTTTTGGTGGAGCACAGAGGTGAGATCACACTAAATGACCACGGCTTCTCTTGAGAATTAAAATCTCGGTCTTTGCACCTTTCGGGTCACAACAAAGCTAAGAGTGCAACTTCGGTACTTTTAGTCTATGGAAGACCACGTAGTGAAAATCCCGGTACGACTAATCAGTCTAAAGTGTATATTCAGAAACCTGAAAAATACGTTGTTTTTACAGCGTGGGGTCTTCGAACCAACAAAGCAGTACTCTGGCGTCACCTGGTACGTCGTAGACCACCTCTCTCAGCAGTTGGTTCTTTTGCAAAGGTTGGCTGTGAGGGGCATTCAACACGCATCATAATTGCAGAAGTCTTCGTGATCGATATCCAAACACTAATGGAGCCTTTCGGAATTGTAGCCCCTCGAGATCGAGGTGGTCTTGAGGAGAGGTGGCACTTCAGGCGTCGAGAGTCATGAAAAAGTTAAGAATGAGATTTTCTGTTGCGTGGCTGTACGTTTGTTCACAGGATCTCCCTGCTGTCACTCGGTTTTCACGGTAGTGACCTGCGAAGGCGCCACGGTTGTGATACGGGTATCTCCAAGAGCATGGATCTACCTCAAACGAATGGTCCAGGCGATTAAGCGCCGTCTATGAAAGAAGAAAGTGCGCACCTCGACACCATGAAGGATGGGGATCATTAGCGAGAAACTAACGTATTTATGTTGCGAGAAAACGTTATTTTGGCGTTTGATTTGTAAGTAGCATGTAAGGAGATTACTTCGTGTAAATTAGTCTGTTCTTATGTTGCTTGGTACTAATTTTTGACAAAAAGCTGCTGGAGAAATCTCGAAAATTCGCTAATGGGCAAATTAAAAAGATAGCTCCAAAATTTCAGCTACTGTTCAATGAGCGCTAGAAGAATTGACATGCTTGAGTGAATGCAAGAAAAATTGACATGAAAACGCTGGAAAGAGAAAGAAAACTGGCATCGAATTTCATTGATACCAAGCCGCAGGTAGCGGCTCACGAAACGTACGCCACTGTCCGTGAATCATGAGGCGTACCTACGTCGTACGCCTTGCCGCCGCAGGGATACCGTTCTAACCACAGCCCGCGATCTCACCAATCTGTAATGTTTTCTTTCACGTTCCATAGGGGTTATTCATTTTGTATCTAACAATCACTTTCTTATTTGCAGTTGCTCTCATGTTGCTTGTACTTGTGTGCGGAATTTTGGCATTGTTATGCATTAGTTTAAAAGTGAATTGAATAGAGGGTAATGATCGTTCGATTGATTGGTGAAATCAATAAAACAGTCCTTGACTATCCCATTGCAAAGCATTAGCGAAAACTACGATGTATAAAATGCTAAAAGCTTTTTTATGGATGTGAGAGTCACAATTTATGTGTTTGAATTATAGGTCTCAAAAATCTTGTTTCAAATTGCTGTGATACTGTAAAACTGGATCCCAACTCCGTCGAAGATGAGAGTGAGCAAAAAATAAAGCGTATGGGCCTACAGAAAAACGGTTGAGAAAGCAGTCATAGCATCTTTGTCGAGCAATGTTATCAGAGTAGATTCATAGGCCTAGAATATGAAGAAACAGTGTGTGAAGGGCCAGTGCTAACCAAGTTGCCACAAGGTATGTTTCTAGTTCTGAAATATTTTACATGCACACTAATTAGCGCTGGCTCCAACATCAATTTTCCAACAGAATGGAATGACGAGTTATGGCGATAATGCACGACTGGCGATCGAATCGCCGCTGATTGTGGCTAAGGCATTGGCTATTCTGGAGCGATCCTGTCAAACCAGACTTCGTTCTGGCCATTTGTCAGATGTCCGTGTACAGATCACCGCGCGCAGTGTTCAAACATTTATAATCTGATGCACATGCATGAATTTTGGTTTCCATTGAGTATTTTTGGATTCACCGTAAGTTTAGCTGGGGTAAGAGGAGAGCTGAAGTTTCGAAGAATCTAGCCGACGTTACCTGAGGTTCGAAAGTCGTAGTATGTAATAGTACTCCTCATTTATAGAACTGTGACAGATTTGATTGGTCTTTGCTCCCAGAGGAGCAGAAAACAGTTATACAAAAAGGTATTACCTCATCGCTCAGCTCAATCACTTCCAGTGTCCAAATACTATCATACGTAGGCAAAAAACCAGTCGAGTATACATGAAAACAAAGAGAATGGTCGTCGAAAAAGCGTGCGTGTCGCGCGCGGTCGCGTTGTCCTCACAATTTCTTGAATGTCCTATACGCAATATCTATTTTACTATTTAAGAACTTGAAGGCAATACGAATCAGCTGGCGTTAGTTAACAAGAAAAAAGAGCAAATCGAATAGCCGTGGAGCCTAACTCAATCGAAGGGCTAACATGCTGTTGGGATTTGATTAAAAGCAGTGGCTTTTCTTATTAAGAATACTGTTCCAACGCTTTGAAATGCTTGTCATTAGTCTGCTCATCCTACAGCTACGCTGCTACATACAGTTTCAGCTTTAGGCTTAAAGGCTTTGTCAAGGTCAACTTGGGGGTATTGGGATCTTGAGACAGTGTGAAAGCATGGCTCCTGACTAACGCAACAGTTCAAATGCGATCGAAAAAGATGGAATCTGAAGCGAGAAAATCGCTTCGGACGAGTCTGCAAAAAAGGGGGGCGGTTCCAATCCCGCCCCTTTCACAAGTTTTGACGTGGCCAATACACTAGTTCTTGAGCATTCGCCACGTCAAAACTTGTCAAGGGGGCGGGACTGGAGTACCGCCCTCTTTTTTCCAAACCTCGTCCGAAGCGGTTTTCTCGCTTCAGATTCCACCTTTTCGATCGCATTTGAACTGTTACGTTAGTCAGGAGCCGTTCTGACAACTGTGTCAAGATCCCAATACCCCAAGTTGACCTGGACAATGCCTTTAAGTGACTTTTTAACAACAGAGAGCAAAGGTAGACGAGCGTCTTTGGAATTTTGCTAAGCGACTTTCTTCGACTTAGGGCCGCATGCATTGACATCCCCGCCAGGTAGAGGATCGCAACTTCAGAAGATAGCTTCATGTCCTGGAATTCCAGACATCTGGATTTCATGTTGTCTACCTATGCGTAAGTACTCCCACCATCCTTCACTATGAACATCTTGACCGGAAGCAAGAAGCTGTACAAGCCGCATTTTCTGGCTTTTTGTTTGGTCCCCTGATGATCCTTGGCTGCCAGCCGAGTCATTTTTCTTTTTTCAAAGTCGATAAAAGCACTTCAAAGTTGTGCTGTTTATATAAGCCAACCGTACTAATCATCTTTCTGGTAAAAAAAGTGATTTGAAGTCATGAAATTTGCGATAAACCACACGTCGAAGGTCGGCTCTTACTGCTTCTCGCTCGTGTTCAACATGTTCATAGTGAAGGATGGTAAGAGTACTTAAAGGATGGGTAGACAGCGTAAAGTCCAGAAGTTCGGAGCTTCAGGATATGAAGCTTTCTTTGTAACCTGCCATCCCCCCGATGTTAATGCATGCTACCCTTACAAGCACTTTTCATACCACCAAGTTCCTCCCTCACCACTTCTTTTTCGAATTGATAAAACCATTATGAGTTTTACTGATTATCTATCATAAGCTTGATACTTCCGAACATGCTGTATATCATCGGACTCTCCTTGAAACGCTGATCACAAATATATGATTACTAGTTGGCTTCCCCGGTCCAGCCCAGGGTAATTTTCACAGATGAGGTAGATGGTGCGGTTGCCAGCAAAACTACCGCACTGCAACCCCCCCCCCCCCCCCCACGTTATTTCACATGAATGACCTACCTTGCTGCGCCCATTTCGGTTCACTGCATCCTCGTGCTCCTGGGGTAGAAATGAACTTCACCGCTCTCCTTTACATGACAATGAGAAAATGCTTGTTCATACATGATAAGCCTTCCATTCCTTAGAAAAACATAAACAAATCAATAAGTCGATAGAAGGACCCAACGAATCGCCGCAAAAAGTAGCCTATCATCTGCGCAGGGGTCGAAAACGTATGTGTGCAAAGTTTCAGCTGAATCGGTTGAGCAGCGCGCGTTTCTATAATGCACATAGCCTCCAAACTCACAATTTTGAGTTATATATATATATATATATATATATATATATCAGTGGCGTACCGAGGGGGGGGGGGGCGGGGGGGGCGCGCGCCCCCCCCGAGAATGGGTCGCGAAATTTTTGAAAGTTACCTATGTGGGTTATAAAAATGTGCAAGCGACTTGTTTATTTTTGTAAATAATTAAAATAATTTTTAAAAATTTTTAAAAATTCAAATTAGCTTTGTAAAAAAATTTTTTTCGGGGGCGTGGCTGACGCCACGCCCCCTTTTTCTAGATTTTGGGGGTCGGGGACCCGCAAAAGTTTTGAGAAGCACCCCAAAAAAATTTTCGGAGTGCGTGGCTAACGCCACGCACCTTCTTTAGAAAAAATTTTTTGTCGCGCCCCCCCCCCCCGAGCCGAAATCCTGGGTACGCCACTGATATATATATATATATATATATATATATATATATATATATATATATATATATTAGGTGGGTGCAAAAGTTCTTGCGCCGAATTTTCAAAAAATCATAACTTCCTTGCCACTCCATGGATTTTCTTGATTTTAATTTCATCTGAAAGAGCAAACCATTCCCTTTACAACAGTACCTTTGCTGTGAAGCGTCGTTAGAAAGTTCCAAAGCTAGCAGCAATTGAAGGAAAGTAGTCAAGATCGACATTTTTCAAGCTGGTTCACGAAAAATTCTGCAAGTATTCTTATTTGATAGAGAAAATTTTGCACATTACAGTGGTACCTTTTTCATTGATTAAAACGAAGTAGATCGAGAGTTAGAAGCAATTAAAGAGAATTTCTTTAGTTTTGCAATTTTTGAGCACAATCAAAAAAGCTTGAAAACGTCACAGAATAGGCGAAAAAGTCATAAACATGGGTTTTGTGATCTTCCCTTCCTAGCTGAGCGAAAATCGTGCCAATCGGGAGCAATTTTTATTTTTCGTGATTTATTCGGATTTTCGGGTCTGCGTTTTTCACGAAAATAAAAATTGCTCCCGATTGGCACGATTTTCGCTCAGCTAGAAAGGGGAGGTCACAAAACCCATGTTTATGACTTTTTCGCCTGTTCTGTGACGTTTTCATGCTTGCAGAATTTTTCGTGATCCCAGCTTAAAAAATGTCGATCTTGACTAATTTCCTTCAATTGCTTTTAACTCTCGAACTTACCAACGCTAATTCATGGCAAAGGCACCGCTATAAAGAAAAAGGTTTTCTCTTTCAAACAGAAGTAAATGTAAAAAATTCCGCCAAGAAGGAAGGAAGTTATGGTTTTTTGAAAATTCGGCGCAAGAACTTTTGCACCCACCTAATATATATATATATATATATATATCAGTGGCGTACCGAGGGGGGGGTGGGGGGCGGGGGGGGGCGCGCGCCCCCCCCGAGAACGGGTCGCGAAATCTTTGAAAATTACTTACATGCATTATAAAAATGTGCAAATGACTTGTTTATTTTTGTAAACAATTAAAATAATTTTTAAAATTTTTTAAAAATTCAAATTAGCCTTAGAAAAAAAAATTTTTCGGGGGCGTGGCTGACGCCACGCCCCCTTTTTCCAGATTTTATGGGTTTGGGGCCCGCAAAATTGTTGAGAAGCCCCCCTAAAATTTTTTCGGAGTGCGTGGCTAACGCCACGCACCTTCTTTAGAAAAAATTTTTTGTCGCGCCCCCCCCCGAGCCGAAATCCTGG